>OY979461.1:11342500-11343899 GCA_963855545.1 Ethmia dodecea
TCACTATGGCACGCCAGAACATCTTTCAAGATGACCAGCGGGTCTTTATTCTTCATGTCCTCGACGTGCAGGGTCTCCTTTGCAGATCCCAACTTTTCCTTCAACTTTCTCCTCGCCTCTATACTCCCACAACCAAGGACAATCTTCTGGTCCTTGGTTTTCCTTACCCTGTCAATCTCCACGCATCCATCCTTTGCCATCACTACCTTTCTGATCCTTTCAAGCACTTGCTCTCCAGTCTCACTTTCATCCGTGGCTGTCACCACAACCGAGTGCAGCGTGGCCCTTTCCACCTTCCTCCCTTCTAGGTGGCCGGCTGCTATAGCCGCGTAGGTGTTTTTGGGCTGGCTGCACTGGTTCTGCATGACAGCACTCTTTAACTCTTCCATCCTTTCACTATTATCCTTCCACAACCTTTCAGTCTTCTCCTTGCTTTCCTTTAACATTTCCTCTATCCTCTCTATTCTTTTCTCGCAGTCGTCACCTTTTTCCACTCTTCCTTCCTTCATCTTTTCCATTTCTTCATTCATAGCTCTGATCCGTTCATTCAAATTTGCACATGTAACATCCGCTCCTTCATTTTCTTTCCTCAGCCTTTCATTCATCTTTTCTAATTCTTTCATGCGAAGGACCTCTCTTCTTATCCTTTCAATGGTCTTTTCTAACTCTCTTATCTTCTCCAAATTTACCTTTTCATTCTTCTCCTGTTCCTTGATTTTTCCTTTCATCCTCTCTACTTCTTCGTTATTCGCGCTCTCGTTATTTTCGCCCTCCTTTACCTTTTCGTTCTCCTCTTGCATTTTTATCTTAACCAGTAATTTCTGTATTTCCTCTTTCATGCTTTTCTTCTCTTTTTCATGCCTTACTCTTATTATTTCCATATCCTCATCCATTTCTTTTACACTTCCCTTGTACAATGCGGTCTCTTCCTTACACATCTTTACTTTCCATATCCTCATCCATTTCTTTTACACTTCCCTTGTACAATGCGGTCTCTTCCTTACACATCTTTACTTCTCTCTCGAGTTCCTCAATCAGATCTTTGTACTTACATACATCACTCTCATGCTCTTCTTTCTTTCCTCCTTCTTTCATTATTCCTTTTCTCTCCTCCTCAGACTCTTTAACCAGCTGATACAGCTGGTTGATGGCCTTTGTTACTCCTTCCTTTATTTCAGTCTTTAGGTTCCGTGAATCCCCCAAATACTTTTTAGCCGACATGAGGGCCCGTTTTGCTTCCTGCAGCCGGGTGGTCGGTTTTGGGGGACTCACAGTCCTTGTCGGTCCTCGAGCAGAGGGCGCAACTGCCTGTTGCTGGCTCTCCCACTCGCCTACACTTTTCCTGACGTTTGTCAGATTAGAAGGGCCAGCCTTCTCTGTCAATTCTGTGCTTGCGGTG
>OY979462.1:5000-7500 GCA_963855545.1 Ethmia dodecea
TAACCTAACCTAACCTAACCTAACCTAACCTAACCTAACCTAACCTAACCTAACCTAACCTAACCTAACCTAACCTAACCTAACCTAACCTAACCTAACCTAACCTAACCTAACCTAACCTAACCTAACCTAACCTAACCTAACCTAACCTAACCTAACCTAACCTAACCTAACCTAACCTAACCTAACCTAACCTAACCTAACCTAACCTAACCTAACCTAACCTAACCTAACCTAACCTAACCTAACCTAACCTAACCTAACCTAACCTAACCTAACCTAACCTAACCTAACCTAACCTAACCTAACCTAACCTAACCTAACCTAACCTAACCTAACCTAACCTAACCTAACCTAACCTAACCTAACCTAACCTAACCTAACCTAACCTAACCTAACCTAACCTAACCTAACCTAACCTAACCTAACCTAACCTAACCTAACCTAACCTAACCTAACCTAACCTAACCTAACCTAACCTAACCTAACCTAACCTAACCTAACCTAACCTAACCTAACCTAACCTAACCTAACCTAACCTAACCTAACCTAACCTAACCTAACCTAACCTAACCTAACCTAACCTAACCTAACCTAACCTAACCTAACCTAACCTAACCTAACCTAACCTAACCTAACCTAACCTAACCTAACCTAACCTAACCTAACCTAACCTAACCTAACCTAACCTAACCTAACCTAACCTAACCTAACCTAACCTAACCTAACCTAACCTAACCTAACCTAACCTAACCTAACCTAACCTAACCTAACCTAACCTAACCTAACCTAACCTAACCTAACCTAACCTAACCTAACCTAACCTAACCTAACCTAACCTAACCTAACCTAACCTAACCTAACCTAACCTAACCTAACCTAACCTAACCTAACCTAACCTAACCTAACCTAACCTAACCTAACCTAACCTAACCTAACCTAACCTAACCTAACCTAACCTAACCTAACCTAACCTAACCTAACCTAACCTAACCTAACCTAACCTAACCTAACCTAACCTAACCTAACCTAACCTAACCTAACCTAACCTAACCTAACCTAACCTAACCTAACCTAACCTAACCTAACCTAACCTAACCTAACCTAACCTAACCTAACCTAACCTAACCTAACCTAACCTAACCTAACCTAACCTAACCTAACCTAACCTAACCTAACCTAACCTAACCTAACCTAACCTAACCTAACCTAACCTAACCTAACCTAACCTAACCTAACCTAACCTAACCTAACCTAACCTAACCTAACCTAACCTAACCTAACCTAACCTAACCTAACCTAACCTAACCTAACCTAACCTAACCTAACCTAACCTAACCTAACCTAACCTAACCTAACCTAACCTAACCTAACCTAACCTAACCTAACCTAACCTAACCTAACCTAACCTAACCTAACCTAACCTAACCTAACCTAACCTAACCTAACCTAACCTAACCTAACCTAACCTAACCTAACCTAACCTAACCTAACCTAACCTAACCTAACCTAACCTAACCTAACCTAACCTAACCTAACCTAACCTAACCTAACCTAACCTAACCTAACCTAACCTAACCTAACCTAACCTAACCTAACCTAACCTAACCTAACCTAACCTAACCTAACCTAACCTAACCTAACCTAACCTAACCTAACCTAACCTAACCTAACCTAACCTAACCTAACCTAACCTAACCTAACCTAACCTAACCTAACCTAACCTAACCTAACCTAACCTAACCTAACCTAACCTAACCTAACCTAACCTAACCTAACCTAACCTAACCTAACCTAACCTAACCTAACCTAACCTAACCTAACCTAACCTAACCTAACCTAACCTAACCTAACCTAACCTAACCTAACCTAACCTAACCTAACCTAACCTAACCTAACCTAACCTAACCTAACCTAACCTAACCTAACCTAACCTAACCTAACCTAACCTAACCTAACCTAACCTAACCTAACCTAACCTAACCTAACCTAACCTAACCTAACCTAACCTAACCTAACCTAACCTAACCTAACCTAACCTAACCTAACCTAACCTAACCTAACCTAACCTAACCTAACCTAACCTAACCTAACCTAACCTAACCTAACCTAACCTAACCTAACCTAACCTAACCTAACCTAACCTAACCTAACCTAACCTAACCTAACCTAACCTAACCTAACCTAACCTAACCTAACCTAACCTAACCTAACCTAACCTAACCTAACCTAACCTAACCTAACCTAACCTAACCTAACCGCTTGAAAGGATCAGAAAAGTAGTGATGGCGAAGGATGGAGGCGTGGAGATTGACAGGGTGAGAAAAACCAAGGACCAGAAGGTTGTCCTTGGATGTGGGAGTCTAGAGGCAAGGAGAAGGGTCAAGGAGAGGCTGGAATCGGCGAAGGAGACCCTCCGAGTCGAGGACATGAAGAATAAAGACCCGCTGGTCATCTTGAAAGATGTTCTGGCATGCCATAGTAATGATGATATAATCAG